>CM075666.1:45346655-45359155 GCA_037954105.1 Canavalia gladiata
GGTTTAGGGTTTAGGGTTTAGGGTTTAGGGTTTAGGGTTTAGGGTTTAGGGTTTAGGGTTTAGGGTTTAGGGTTTAGGGTTTAGGGTTTAGGGTTTAGGGTTTAGGGTTTAGGGTTTAGGGTTTAGGGTTTAGGGTTTAGGGTTTAGGGTTTAGGGTTTAGGGTTTAGGGTTTAGGGTTTAGGGTTTAGGGTTTAGGGTTTAGGGTTTAGGGTTTAGGGTTTAGGGTTTAGGGTTTAGGGTTTAGGGTTTAGGGTTTAGGGTTTAGGGTTTAGGGTTTAGGGTTTAGGGTTTAGGGTTTAGGGTTTAGGGTTTAGGGTTTAGGGTTTAGGGTTTAGGGTTTAGGGTTTAGGGTTTAGGGTTTAGGGTTTAGGGTTTAGGGTTTAGGGTTTAGGGTTTAGGGTTTAGGGTTTAGGGTTTAGGGTTTAGGGTTTAGGGTTTAGGGTTTAGGGTTTAGGGTTTAGGGTTTAGGGTTTAGGGTTTAGGGTTTAGGGTTTAGGGTTTAGGGTTTAGGGTTTAGGGTTTAGGGTTTAGGGTTTAGGGTTTAGGGTTTAGGGTTTAGGGTTTAGGGTTTAGGGTTTAGGGTTTAGGGTTTAGGGTTTAGGGTTTAGGGTTTAGGGTTTAGGGTTTAGGGTTTAGGGTTTAGGGTTTAGGGTTTAGGGTTTAGGGTTTAGGGTTTAGGGTTTAGGGTTTAGGGTTTAGGGTTTAGGGTTTAGGGTTTAGGGTTTAGGGTTTAGGGTTTAGGGTTTAGGGTTTAGGGTTTAGGGTTTAGGGTTTAGGGTTTAGGGTTTAGGGTTTAGGGTTTAGGGTTTAGGGTTTAGGGTTTAGGGTTTAGGGTTTAGGGTTTAGGGTTTAGGGTTTAGGGTTTAGGGTTTAGGGTTTAGGGTTTAGGGTTTAGGGTTTAGGGTTTAGGGTTTAGGGTTTAGGGTTTAGGGTTTAGGGTTTAGGGTTTAGGGTTTAGGGTTTAGGGTTTAGGGTTTAGGGTTTAGGGTTTAGGGTTTAGGGTTTAGGGTTTAGGGTTTAGGGTTTAGGGTTTAGGGTTTAGGGTTTAGGGTTTAGGGTTTAGGGTTTAGGGTTTAGGGTTTAGGGTTTAGGGTTTAGGGTTTAGGGTTTAGGGTTTAGGGTTTAGGGTTTAGGGTTTAGGGTTTAGGGTTTAGGGTTTAGGGTTTAGGGTTTAGGGTTTAGGGTTTAGGGTTTAGGGTTTAGGGTTTAGGGTTTAGGGTTTAGGGTTTAGGGTTTAGGGTTTAGGGTTTAGGGTTTAGGGTTTAGGGTTTAGGGTTTAGGGTTTAGGGTTTAGGGTTTAGGGTTTAGGGTTTAGGGTTTAGGGTTTAGGGTTTAGGGTTTAGGGTTTAGGGTTTAGGGTTTAGGGTTTAGGGTTTAGGGTTTAGGGTTTAGGGTTTAGGGTTTAGGGTTTAGGGTTTAGGGTTTAGGGTTTAGGGTTTAGGGTTTAGGGTTTAGGGTTTAGGGTTTAGGGTTTAGGGTTTAGGGTTTAGGGTTTAGGGTTTAGGGTTTAGGGTTTAGGGTTTAGGGTTTAGGGTTTAGGGTTTAGGGTTTAGGGTTTAGGGTTTAGGGTTTAGGGTTTAGGGTTTAGGGTTTAGGGTTTAGGGTTTAGGGTTTAGGGTTTAGGGTTTAGGGTTTAGGGTTTAGGGTTTAGGGTTTAGGGTTTAGGGTTTAGGGTTTAGGGTTTAGGGTTTAGGGTTTAGGGTTTAGGGTTTAGGGTTTAGGGTTTAGGGTTTAGGGTTTAGGGTTTAGGGTTTAGGGTTTAGGGTTTAGGGTTTAGGGTTTAGGGTTTAGGGTTTAGGGTTTAGGGTTTAGGGTTTAGGGTTTAGGGTTTAGGGTTTAGGGTTTAGGGTTTAGGGTTTAGGGTTTAGGGTTTAGGGTTTAGGGTTTAGGGTTTAGGGTTTAGGGTTTAGGGTTTAGGGTTTAGGGTTTAGGGTTTAGGGTTTAGGGTTTAGGGTTTAGGGTTTAGGGTTTAGGGTTTAGGGTTTAGGGTTTAGGGTTTAGGGTTTAGGGTTTAGGGTTTAGGGTTTAGGGTTTAGGGTTTAGGGTTTAGGGTTTAGGGTTTAGGGTTTAGGGTTTAGGGTTTAGGGTTTAGGGTTTAGGGTTTAGGGTTTAGGGTTTAGGGTTTAGGGTTTAGGGTTTAGGGTTTAGGGTTTAGGGTTTAGGGTTTAGGGTTTAGGGTTTAGGGTTTAGGGTTTAGGGTTTAGGGTTTAGGGTTTAGGGTTTAGGGTTTAGGGTTTAGGGTTTAGGGTTTAGGGTTTAGGGTTTAGGGTTTAGGGTTTAGGGTTTAGGGTTTAGGGTTTAGGGTTTAGGGTTTAGGGTTTAGGGTTTAGGGTTTAGGGTTTAGGGTTTAGGGTTTAGGGTTTAGGGTTTAGGGTTTAGGGTTTAGGGTTTAGGGTTTAGGGTTTAGGGTTTAGGGTTTAGGGTTTAGGGTTTAGGGTTTAGGGTTTAGGGTTTAGGGTTTAGGGTTTAGGGTTTAGGGTTTAGGGTTTAGGGTTTAGGGTTTAGGGTTTAGGGTTTAGGGTTTAGGGTTTAGGGTTTAGGGTTTAGGGTTTAGGGTTTAGGGTTTAGGGTTTAGGGTTTAGGGTTTAGGGTTTAGGGTTTAGGGTTTAGGGTTTAGGGTTTAGGGTTTAGGGTTTAGGGTTTAGGGTTTAGGGTTTAGGGTTTAGGGTTTAGGGTTTAGGGTTTAGGGTTTAGGGTTTAGGGTTTAGGGTTTAGGGTTTAGGGTTTAGGGTTTAGGGTTTAGGGTTTAGGGTTTAGGGTTTAGGGTTTAGGGTTTAGGGTTTAGGGTTTAGGGTTTAGGGTTTAGGGTTTAGGGTTTAGGGTTTAGGGTTTAGGGTTTAGGGTTTAGGGTTTAGGGTTTAGGGTTTAGGGTTTAGGGTTTAGGGTTTAGGGTTTAGGGTTTAGGGTTTAGGGTTTAGGGTTTAGGGTTTAGGGTTTAGGGTTTAGGGTTTAGGGTTTAGGGTTTAGGGTTTAGGGTTTAGGGTTTAGGGTTTAGGGTTTAGGGTTTAGGGTTTAGGGTTTAGGGTTTAGGGTTTAGGGTTTAGGGTTTAGGGTTTAGGGTTTAGGGTTTAGGGTTTAGGGTTTAGGGTTTAGGGTTTAGGGTTTAGGGTTTAGGGTTTAGGGTTTAGGGTTTAGGGTTTAGGGTTTAGGGTTTAGGGTTTAGGGTTTAGGGTTTAGGGTTTAGGGTTTAGGGTTTAGGGTTTAGGGTTTAGGGTTTAGGGTTTAGGGTTTAGGGTTTAGGGTTTAGGGTTTAGGGTTTAGGGTTTAGGGTTTAGGGTTTAGGGTTTAGGGTTTAGGGTTTAGGGTTTAGGGTTTAGGGTTTAGGGTTTAGGGTTTAGGGTTTAGGGTTTAGGGTTTAGGGTTTAGGGTTTAGGGTTTAGGGTTTAGGGTTTAGGGTTTAGGGTTTAGGGTTTAGGGTTTAGGGTTTAGGGTTTAGGGTTTAGGGTTTAGGGTTTAGGGTTTAGGGTTTAGGGTTTAGGGTTTAGGGTTTAGGGTTTAGGGTTTAGGGTTTAGGGTTTAGGGTTTAGGGTTTAGGGTTTAGGGTTTAGGGTTTAGGGTTTAGGGTTTAGGGTTTAGGGTTTAGGGTTTAGGGTTTAGGGTTTAGGGTTTAGGGTTTAGGGTTTAGGGTTTAGGGTTTAGGGTTTAGGGTTTAGGGTTTAGGGTTTAGGGTTTAGGGTTTAGGGTTTAGGGTTTAGGGTTTAGGGTTTAGGGTTTAGGGTTTAGGGTTTAGGGTTTAGGGTTTAGGGTTTAGGGTTTAGGGTTTAGGGTTTAGGGTTTAGGGTTTAGGGTTTAGGGTTTAGGGTTTAGGGTTTAGGGTTTAGGGTTTAGGGTTTAGGGTTTAGGGTTTAGGGTTTAGGGTTTAGGGTTTAGGGTTTAGGGTTTAGGGTTTAGGGTTTAGGGTTTAGGGTTTAGGGTTTAGGGTTTAGGGTTTAGGGTTTAGGGTTTAGGGTTTAGGGTTTAGGGTTTAGGGTTTAGGGTTTAGGGTTTAGGGTTTAGGGTTTAGGGTTTAGGGTTTAGGGTTTAGGGTTTAGGGTTTAGGGTTTAGGGTTTAGGGTTTAGGGTTTAGGGTTTAGGGTTTAGGGTTTAGGGTTTAGGGTTTAGGGTTTAGGGTTTAGGGTTTAGGGTTTAGGGTTTAGGGTTTAGGGTTTAGGGTTTAGGGTTTAGGGTTTAGGGTTTAGGGTTTAGGGTTTAGGGTTTAGGGTTTAGGGTTTAGGGTTTAGGGTTTAGGGTTTAGGGTTTAGGGTTTAGGGTTTAGGGTTTAGGGTTTAGGGTTTAGGGTTTAGGGTTTAGGGTTTAGGGTTTAGGGTTTAGGGTTTAGGGTTTAGGGTTTAGGGTTTAGGGTTTAGGGTTTAGGGTTTAGGGTTTAGGGTTTAGGGTTTAGGGTTTAGGGTTTAGGGTTTAGGGTTTAGGGTTTAGGGTTTAGGGTTTAGGGTTTAGGGTTTAGGGTTTAGGGTTTAGGGTTTAGGGTTTAGGGTTTAGGGTTTAGGGTTTAGGGTTTAGGGTTTAGGGTTTAGGGTTTAGGGTTTAGGGTTTAGGGTTTAGGGTTTAGGGTTTAGGGTTTAGGGTTTAGGGTTTAGGGTTTAGGGTTTAGGGTTTAGGGTTTAGGGTTTAGGGTTTAGGGTTTAGGGTTTAGGGTTTAGGGTTTAGGGTTTAGGGTTTAGGGTTTAGGGTTTAGGGTTTAGGGTTTAGGGTTTAGGGTTTAGGGTTTAGGGTTTAGGGTTTAGGGTTTAGGGTTTAGGGTTTAGGGTTTAGGGTTTAGGGTTTAGGGTTTAGGGTTTAGGGTTTAGGGTTTAGGGTTTAGGGTTTAGGGTTTAGGGTTTAGGGTTTAGGGTTTAGGGTTTAGGGTTTAGGGTTTAGGGTTTAGGGTTTAGGGTTTAGGGTTTAGGGTTTAGGGTTTAGGGTTTAGGGTTTAGGGTTTAGGGTTTAGGGTTTAGGGTTTAGGGTTTAGGGTTTAGGGTTTAGGGTTTAGGGTTTAGGGTTTAGGGTTTAGGGTTTAGGGTTTAGGGTTTAGGGTTTAGGGTTTAGGGTTTAGGGTTTAGGGTTTAGGGTTTAGGGTTTAGGGTTTAGGGTTTAGGGTTTAGGGTTTAGGGTTTAGGGTTTAGGGTTTAGGGTTTAGGGTTTAGGGTTTAGGGTTTAGGGTTTAGGGTTTAGGGTTTAGGGTTTAGGGTTTAGGGTTTAGGGTTTAGGGTTTAGGGTTTAGGGTTTAGGGTTTAGGGTTTAGGGTTTAGGGTTTAGGGTTTAGGGTTTAGGGTTTAGGGTTTAGGGTTTAGGGTTTAGGGTTTAGGGTTTAGGGTTTAGGGTTTAGGGTTTAGGGTTTAGGGTTTAGGGTTTAGGGTTTAGGGTTTAGGGTTTAGGGTTTAGGGTTTAGGGTTTAGGGTTTAGGGTTTAGGGTTTAGGGTTTAGGGTTTAGGGTTTAGGGTTTAGGGTTTAGGGTTTAGGGTTTAGGGTTTAGGGTTTAGGGTTTAGGGTTTAGGGTTTAGGGTTTAGGGTTTAGGGTTTAGGGTTTAGGGTTTAGGGTTTAGGGTTTAGGGTTTAGGGTTTAGGGTTTAGGGTTTAGGGTTTAGGGTTTAGGGTTTAGGGTTTAGGGTTTAGGGTTTAGGGTTTAGGGTTTAGGGTTTAGGGTTTAGGGTTTAGGGTTTAGGGTTTAGGGTTTAGGGTTTAGGGTTTAGGGTTTAGGGTTTAGGGTTTAGGGTTTAGGGTTTAGGGTTTAGGGTTTAGGGTTTAGGGTTTAGGGTTTAGGGTTTAGGGTTTAGGGTTTAGGGTTTAGGGTTTAGGGTTTAGGGTTTAGGGTTTAGGGTTTAGGGTTTAGGGTTTAGGGTTTAGGGTTTAGGGTTTAGGGTTTAGGGTTTAGGGTTTAGGGTTTAGGGTTTAGGGTTTAGGGTTTAGGGTTTAGGGTTTAGGGTTTAGGGTTTAGGGTTTAGGGTTTAGGGTTTAGGGTTTAGGGTTTAGGGTTTAGGGTTTAGGGTTTAGGGTTTAGGGTTTAGGGTTTAGGGTTTAGGGTTTAGGGTTTAGGGTTTAGGGTTTAGGGTTTAGGGTTTAGGGTTTAGGGTTTAGGGTTTAGGGTTTAGGGTTTAGGGTTTAGGGTTTAGGGTTTAGGGTTTAGGGTTTAGGGTTTAGGGTTTAGGGTTTAGGGTTTAGGGTTTAGGGTTTAGGGTTTAGGGTTTAGGGTTTAGGGTTTAGGGTTTAGGGTTTAGGGTTTAGGGTTTAGGGTTTAGGGTTTAGGGTTTAGGGTTTAGGGTTTAGGGTTTAGGGTTTAGGGTTTAGGGTTTAGGGTTTAGGGTTTAGGGTTTAGGGTTTAGGGTTTAGGGTTTAGGGTTTAGGGTTTAGGGTTTAGGGTTTAGGGTTTAGGGTTTAGGGTTTAGGGTTTAGGGTTTAGGGTTTAGGGTTTAGGGTTTAGGGTTTAGGGTTTAGGGTTTAGGGTTTAGGGTTTAGGGTTTAGGGTTTAGGGTTTAGGGTTTAGGGTTTAGGGTTTAGGGTTTAGGGTTTAGGGTTTAGGGTTTAGGGTTTAGGGTTTAGGGTTTAGGGTTTAGGGTTTAGGGTTTAGGGTTTAGGGTTTAGGGTTTAGGGTTTAGGGTTTAGGGTTTAGGGTTTAGGGTTTAGGGTTTAGGGTTTAGGGTTTAGGGTTTAGGGTTTAGGGTTTAGGGTTTAGGGTTTAGGGTTTAGGGTTTAGGGTTTAGGGTTTAGGGTTTAGGGTTTAGGGTTTAGGGTTTAGGGTTTAGGGTTTAGGGTTTAGGGTTTAGGGTTTAGGGTTTAGGGTTTAGGGTTTAGGGTTTAGGGTTTAGGGTTTAGGGTTTAGGGTTTAGGGTTTAGGGTTTAGGGTTTAGGGTTTAGGGTTTAGGGTTTAGGGTTTAGGGTTTAGGGTTTAGGGTTTAGGGTTTAGGGTTTAGGGTTTAGGGTTTAGGGTTTAGGGTTTAGGGTTTAGGGTTTAGGGTTTAGGGTTTAGGGTTTAGGGTTTAGGGTTTAGGGTTTAGGGTTTAGGGTTTAGGGTTTAGGGTTTAGGGTTTAGGGTTTAGGGTTTAGGGTTTAGGGTTTAGGGTTTAGGGTTTAGGGTTTAGGGTTTAGGGTTTAGGGTTTAGGGTTTAGGGTTTAGGGTTTAGGGTTTAGGGTTTAGGGTTTAGGGTTTAGGGTTTAGGGTTTAGGGTTTAGGGTTTAGGGTTTAGGGTTTAGGGTTTAGGGTTTAGGGTTTAGGGTTTAGGGTTTAGGGTTTAGGGTTTAGGGTTTAGGGTTTAGGGTTTAGGGTTTAGGGTTTAGGGTTTAGGGTTTAGGGTTTAGGGTTTAGGGTTTAGGGTTTAGGGTTTAGGGTTTAGGGTTTAGGGTTTAGGGTTTAGGGTTTAGGGTTTAGGGTTTAGGGTTTAGGGTTTAGGGTTTAGGGTTTAGGGTTTAGGGTTTAGGGTTTAGGGTTTAGGGTTTAGGGTTTAGGGTTTAGGGTTTAGGGTTTAGGGTTTAGGGTTTAGGGTTTAGGGTTTAGGGTTTAGGGTTTAGGGTTTAGGGTTTAGGGTTTAGGGTTTAGGGTTTAGGGTTTAGGGTTTAGGGTTTAGGGTTTAGGGTTTAGGGTTTAGGGTTTAGGGTTTAGGGTTTAGGGTTTAGGGTTTAGGGTTTAGGGTTTAGGGTTTAGGGTTTAGGGTTTAGGGTTTAGGGTTTAGGGTTTAGGGTTTAGGGTTTAGGGTTTAGGGTTTAGGGTTTAGGGTTTAGGGTTTAGGGTTTAGGGTTTAGGGTTTAGGGTTTAGGGTTTAGGGTTTAGGGTTTAGGGTTTAGGGTTTAGGGTTTAGGGTTTAGGGTTTAGGGTTTAGGGTTTAGGGTTTAGGGTTTAGGGTTTAGGGTTTAGGGTTTAGGGTTTAGGGTTTAGGGTTTAGGGTTTAGGGTTTAGGGTTTAGGGTTTAGGGTTTAGGGTTTAGGGTTTAGGGTTTAGGGTTTAGGGT
Source organism: Canavalia gladiata (assembly GCA_037954105.1). Classification (NCBI taxonomy): domain Eukaryota; kingdom Viridiplantae; phylum Streptophyta; class Magnoliopsida; order Fabales; family Fabaceae; genus Canavalia; species Canavalia gladiata. Next base: position 45,354,576 of record CM075666.1, read on the forward strand.
TTAGGGTTTAGGGTTTAGGGTTTAGGGTTTAGGGTTTAGGGTTTAGGGTTTAGGGTTTAGGGTTTAGGGTTTAGGGTTTAGGGTTTAGGGTTTAGGGTTTAGGGTTTAGGGTTTAGGGTTTAGGGTTTAGGGTTTAGGGTTTAGGGTTTAGGGTTTAGGGTTTAGGGTTTAGGGTTTAGGGTTTAGGGTTTAGGGTTTAGGGTTTAGGGTTTAGGGTTTAGGGTTTAGGGTTTAGGGTTTAGGGTTTAGGGTTTAGGGTTTAGGGTTTAGGGTTTAGGGTTTAGGGTTTAGGGTTTAGGGTTTAGGGTTTAGGGTTTAGGGTTTAGGGTTTAGGGTTTAGGGTTTAGGGTTTAGGGTTTAGGGTTTAGGGTTTAGGGTTTAGGGTTTAGGGTTTAGGGTTTAGGGTTTAGGGTTTAGGGTTTAGGGTTTAGGGTTTAGGGTTTAGGGTTTAGGGTTTAGGGTTTAGGGTTTAGGGTTTAGGGTTTAGGGTTTAGGGTTTAGGGTTTAGGGTTTAGGGTTTAGGGTTTAGGGTTTAGGGTTTAGGGTTTAGGGTTTAGGGTTTAGGGTTTAGGGTTTAGGGTTTAGGGTTTAGGGTTTAGGGTTTAGGGTTTAGGGTTTAGGGTTTAGGGTTTAGGGTTTAGGGTTTAGGGTTTAGGGTTTAGGGTTTAGGGTTTAGGGTTTAGGGTTTAGGGTTTAGGGTTTAGGGTTTAGGGTTTAGGGTTTAGGGTTTAGGGTTTAGGGTTTAGGGTTTAGGGTTTAGGGTTTAGGGTTTAGGGTTTAGGGTTTAGGGTTTAGGGTTTAGGGTTTAGGGTTTAGGGTTTAGGGTTTAGGGTTTAGGGTTTAGGGTTTAGGGTTTAGGGTTTAGGGTTTAGGGTTTAGGGTTTAGGGTTTAGGGTTTAGGGTTTAGGGTTTAGGGTTTAGGGTTTAGGGTTTAGGGTTTAGGGTTTAGGGTTTAGGGTTTAGGGTTTAGGGTTTAGGGTTTAGGGTTTAGGGTTTAGGGTTTAGGGTTTAGGGTTTAGGGTTTAGGGTTTAGGGTTTAGGGTTTAGGGTTTAGGGTTTAGGGTTTAGGGTTTAGGGTTTAGGGTTTAGGGTTTAGGGTTTAGGGTTTAGGGTTTAGGGTTTAGGGTTTAGGGTTTAGGGTTTAGGGTTTAGGGTTTAGGGTTTAGGGTTTAGGGTTTAGGGTTTAGGGTTTAGGGTTTAGGGTTTAGGGTTTAGGGTTTAGGGTTTAGGGTTTAGGGTTTAGGGTTTAGGGTTTAGGGTTTAGGGTTTAGGGTTTAGGGTTTAGGGTTTAGGGTTTAGGGTTTAGGGTTTAGGGTTTAGGGTTTAGGGTTTAGGGTTTAGGGTTTAGGGTTTAGGGTTTAGGGTTTAGGGTTTAGGGTTTAGGGTTTAGGGTTTAGGGTTTAGGGTTTAGGGTTTAGGGTTTAGGGTTTAGGGTTTAGGGTTTAGGGTTTAGGGTTTAGGGTTTAGGGTTTAGGGTTTAGGGTTTAGGGTTTAGGGTTTAGGGTTTAGGGTTTAGGGTTTAGGGTTTAGGGTTTAGGGTTTAGGGTTTAGGGTTTAGGGTTTAGGGTTTAGGGTTTAGGGTTTAGGGTTTAGGGTTTAGGGTTTAGGGTTTAGGGTTTAGGGTTTAGGGTTTAGGGTTTAGGGTTTAGGGTTTAGGGTTTAGGGTTTAGGGTTTAGGGTTTAGGGTTTAGGGTTTAGGGTTTAGGGTTTAGGGTTTAGGGTTTAGGGTTTAGGGTTTAGGGTTTAGGGTTTAGGGTTTAGGGTTTAGGGTTTAGGGTTTAGGGTTTAGGGTTTAGGGTTTAGGGTTTAGGGTTTAGGGTTTAGGGTTTAGGGTTTAGGGTTTAGGGTTTAGGGTTTAGGGTTTAGGGTTTAGGGTTTAGGGTTTAGGGTTTAGGGTTTAGGGTTTAGGGTTTAGGGTTTAGGGTTTAGGGTTTAGGGTTTAGGGTTTAGGGTTTAGGGTTTAGGGTTTAGGGTTTAGGGTTTAGGGTTTAGGGTTTAGGGTTTAGGGTTTAGGGTTTAGGGTTTAGGGTTTAGGGTTTAGGGTTTAGGGTTTAGGGTTTAGGGTTTAGGGTTTAGGGTTTAGGGTTTAGGGTTTAGGGTTTAGGGTTTAGGGTTTAGGGTTTAGGGTTTAGGGTTTAGGGTTTAGGGTTTAGGGTTTAGGGTTTAGGGTTTAGGGTTTAGGGTTTAGGGTTTAGGGTTTAGGGTTTAGGGTTTAGGGTTTAGGGTTTAGGGTTTAGGGTTTAGGGTTTAGGGTTTAGGGTTTAGGGTTTAGGGTTTAGGGTTTAGGGTTTAGGGTTTAGGGTTTAGGGTTTAGGGTTTAGGGTTTAGGGTTTAGGGTTTAGGGTTTAGGGTTTAGGGTTTAGGGTTTAGGGTTTAGGGTTTAGGGTTTAGGGTTTAGGGTTTAGGGTTTAGGGTTTAGGGTTTAGGGTTTAGGGTTTAGGGTTTAGGGTTTAGGGTTTAGGGTTTAGGGTTTAGGGTTTAGGGTTTAGGGTTTAGGGTTTAGGGTTTAGGGTTTAGGGTTTAGGGTTTAGGGTTTAGGGTTTAGGGTTTAGGGTTTAGGGTTTAGGGTTTAGGGTTTAGGGTTTAGGGTTTAGGGTTTAGGGTTTAGGGTTTAGGGTTTAGGGTTTAGGGTTTAGGGTTTAGGGTTTAGGGTTTAGGGTTTAGGGTTTAGGGTTTAGGGTTTAGGGTTTAGGGTTTAGGGTTTAGGGTTTAGGGTTTAGGGTTTAGGGTTTAGGGTTTAGGGTTTAGGGTTTAGGGTTTAGGGTTTAGGGTTTAGGGTTTAGGGTTTAGGGTTTAGGGTTTAGGGTTTAGGGTTTAGGGTTTAGGGTTTAGGGTTTAGGGTTTAGGGTTTAGGGTTTAGGGTTTAGGGTTTAGGGTTTAGGGTTTAGGGTTTAGGGTTTAGGGTTTAGGGTTTAGGGTTTAGGGTTTAGGGTTTAGGGTTTAGGGTTTAGGGTTTAGGGTTTAGGGTTTAGGGTTTAGGGTTTAGGGTTTAGGGTTTAGGGTTTAGGGTTTAGGGTTTAGGGTTTAGGGTTTAGGGTTTAGGGTTTAGGGTTTAGGGTTTAGGGTTTAGGGTTTAGGGTTTAGGGTTTAGGGTTTAGGGTTTAGGGTTTAGGGTTTAGGGTTTAGGGTTTAGGGTTTAGGGTTTAGGGTTTAGGGTTTAGGGTTTAGGGTTTAGGGTTTAGGGTTTAGGGTTTAGGGTTTAGGGTTTAGGGTTTAGGGTTTAGGGTTTAGGGTTTAGGGTTTAGGGTTTAGGGTTTAGGGTTTAGGGTTTAGGGTTTAGGGTTTAGGGTTTAGGGTTTAGGGTTTAGGGTTTAGGGTTTAGGGTTTAGGGTTTAGGGTTTAGGGTTTAGGGTTTAGGGTTTAGGGTTTAGGGTTTAGGGTTTAGGGTTTAGGGTTTAGGGTTTAGGGTTTAGGGTTTAGGGTTTAGGGTTTAGGGTTTAGGGTTTAGGGTTTAGGGTTTAGGGTTTAGGGTTTAGGGTTTAGGGTTTAGGGTTTAGGGTTTAGGGTTTAGGGTTTAGGGTTTAGGGTTTAGGGTTTAGGGTTTAGGGTTTAGGGTTTAGGGTTTAGGGTTTAGGGTTTAGGGTTTAGGGTTTAGGGTTTAGGGTTTAGGGTTTAGGGTTTAGGGTTTAGGGTTTAGGGTTTAGGGTTTAGGGTTTAGGGTTTAGGGTTTAGGGTTTAGGGTTTAGGGTTTAGGGTTTAGGGTTTAGGGTTTAGGGTTTAGGGTTTAGGGTTTAGGGTTTAGGGTTTAGGGTTTAGGGTTTAGGGTTTAGGGTTTAGGGTTTAGGGTTTAGGGTTTAGGGTTTAGGGTTTAGGGTTTAGGGTTTAGGGTTTAGGGTTTAGGGTTTAGGGTTTAGGGTTTAGGGTTTAGGGTTTAGGGTTTAGGGTTTAGGGTTTAGGGTTTAGGGTTTAGGGTTTAGGGTTTAGGGTTTAGGGTTTAGGGTTTAGGGTTTAGGGTTTAGGGTTTAGGGTTTAGGGTTTAGGGTTTAGGGTTTAGGGTTTAGGGTTTAGGGTTTAGGGTTTAGGGTTTAGGGTTTAGGGTTTAGGGTTTAGGGTTTAGGGTTTAGGGTTTAGGGTTTAGGGTTTAGGGTTTAGGGTTTAGGGTTTAGGGTTTAGGGTTTAGGGTTTAGGGTTTAGGGTTTAGGGTTTAGGGTTTAGGGTTTAGGGTTTAGGGTTTAGGGTTTAGGGTTTAGGGTTTAGGGTTTAGGGTTTAGGGTTTAGGGTTTAGGGTTTAGGGTTTAGGGTTTAGGGTTTAGGGTTTAGGGTTTAGGGTTTAGGGTTTAGGGTTTAGGGTTTAGGGTTTAGGGTTTAGGGTTTAGGGTTTAGGGTTTAGGGTTTAGGGTTTAGGGTTTAGGGTTTAGGGTTTAGGGTTTAGGGTTTAGGGTTTAGGGTTTAGGGTTTAGGGTTTAGGGTTTAGGGTTTAGGGTTTAGGGTTTAGGGTTTAGGGTTTAGGGTTTAGGGTTTAGGGTTTAGGGTTTAGGGTTTAGGGTTTAGGGTTTAGGGTTTAGGGTTTAGGGTTTAGGGTTTAGGGTTTAGGGTTTAGGGTTTAGGGTTTAGGGTTTAGGGTTTAGGGTTTAGGGTTT
>CM075666.1:45364155-45365907 GCA_037954105.1 Canavalia gladiata
GGTTTAGGGTTTAGGGTTTAGGGTTTAGGGTTTAGGGTTTAGGGTTTAGGGTTTAGGGTTTAGGGTTTAGGGTTTAGGGTTTAGGGTTTAGGGTTTAGGGTTTAGGGTTTAGGGTTTAGGGTTTAGGGTTTAGGGTTTAGGGTTTAGGGTTTAGGGTTTAGGGTTTAGGGTTTAGGGTTTAGGGTTTAGGGTTTAGGGTTTAGGGTTTAGGGTTTAGGGTTTAGGGTTTAGGGTTTAGGGTTTAGGGTTTAGGGTTTAGGGTTTAGGGTTTAGGGTTTAGGGTTTAGGGTTTAGGGTTTAGGGTTTAGGGTTTAGGGTTTAGGGTTTAGGGTTTAGGGTTTAGGGTTTAGGGTTTAGGGTTTAGGGTTTAGGGTTTAGGGTTTAGGGTTTAGGGTTTAGGGTTTAGGGTTTAGGGTTTAGGGTTTAGGGTTTAGGGTTTAGGGTTTAGGGTTTAGGGTTTAGGGTTTAGGGTTTAGGGTTTAGGGTTTAGGGTTTAGGGTTTAGGGTTTAGGGTTTAGGGTTTAGGGTTTAGGGTTTAGGGTTTAGGGTTTAGGGTTTAGGGTTTAGGGTTTAGGGTTTAGGGTTTAGGGTTTAGGGTTTAGGGTTTAGGGTTTAGGGTTTAGGGTTTAGGGTTTAGGGTTTAGGGTTTAGGGTTTAGGGTTTAGGGTTTAGGGTTTAGGGTTTAGGGTTTAGGGTTTAGGGTTTAGGGTTTAGGGTTTAGGGTTTAGGGTTTAGGGTTTAGGGTTTAGGGTTTAGGGTTTAGGGTTTAGGGTTTAGGGTTTAGGGTTTAGGGTTTAGGGTTTAGGGTTTAGGGTTTAGGGTTTAGGGTTTAGGGTTTAGGGTTTAGGGTTTAGGGTTTAGGGTTTAGGGTTTAGGGTTTAGGGTTTAGGGTTTAGGGTTTAGGGTTTAGGGTTTAGGGTTTAGGGTTTAGGGTTTAGGGTTTAGGGTTTAGGGTTTAGGGTTTAGGGTTTAGGGTTTAGGGTTTAGGGTTTAGGGTTTAGGGTTTAGGGTTTAGGGTTTAGGGTTTAGGGTTTAGGGTTTAGGGTTTAGGGTTTAGGGTTTAGGGTTTAGGGTTTAGGGTTTAGGGTTTAGGGTTTAGGGTTTAGGGTTTAGGGTTTAGGGTTTAGGGTTTAGGGTTTAGGGTTTAGGGTTTAGGGTTTAGGGTTTAGGGTTTAGGGTTTAGGGTTTAGGGTTTAGGGTTTAGGGTTTAGGGTTTAGGGTTTAGGGTTTAGGGTTTAGGGTTTAGGGTTTAGGGTTTAGGGTTTAGGGTTTAGGGTTTAGGGTTTAGGGTTTAGGGTTTAGGGTTTAGGGTTTAGGGTTTAGGGTTTAGGGTTTAGGGTTTAGGGTTTAGGGTTTAGGGTTTAGGGTTTAGGGTTTAGGGTTTAGGGTTTAGGGTTTAGGGTTTAGGGTTTAGGGTTTAGGGTTTAGGGTTTAGGGTTTAGGGTTTAGGGTTTAGGGTTTAGGGTTTAGGGTTTAGGGTTTAGGGTTTAGGGTTTAGGGTTTAGGGTTTAGGGTTTAGGGTTTAGGGTTTAGGGTTTAGGGTTTAGGGTTTAGGGTTTAGGGTTTAGGGTTTAGGGTTTAGGGTTTAGGGTTTAGGGTTTAGGGTTTAGGGTTTAGGGTTTAGGGTTTAGGGTTTAGGGTTTAGGGTTTAGGGTTTAGGGTTTAGGGTTTAGGGTTTAGGGTTTAGGGTTTAGGGTTTAGGGTTTAGGGTTTAGGGTTTAGGGTTTAGGGTTTAGGGTTTAGGGTTTAGGG
>CM075667.1:0-22500 GCA_037954105.1 Canavalia gladiata
AACCCTAAACCCTAAACCCTAAACCCTAAACCCTAAACCCTAAACCCTAAACCCTAAACCCTAAACCCTAAACCCTAAACCCTAAACCCTAAACCCTAAACCCTAAACCCTAAACCCTAAACCCTAAACCCTAAACCCTAAACCCTAAACCCTAAACCCTAAACCCTAAACCCTAAACCCTAAACCCTAAACCCTAAACCCTAAACCCTAAACCCTAAACCCTAAACCCTAAACCCTAAACCCTAAACCCTAAACCCTAAACCCTAAACCCTAAACCCTAAACCCTAAACCCTAAACCCTAAACCCTAAACCCTAAACCCTAAACCCTAAACCCTAAACCCTAAACCCTAAACCCTAAACCCTAAACCCTAAACCCTAAACCCTAAACCCTAAACCCTAAACCCTAAACCCTAAACCCTAAACCCTAAACCCTAAACCCTAAACCCTAAACCCTAAACCCTAAACCCTAAACCCTAAACCCTAAACCCTAAACCCTAAACCCTAAACCCTAAACCCTAAACCCTAAACCCTAAACCCTAAACCCTAAACCCTAAACCCTAAACCCTAAACCCTAAACCCTAAACCCTAAACCCTAAACCCTAAACCCTAAACCCTAAACCCTAAACCCTAAACCCTAAACCCTAAACCCTAAACCCTAAACCCTAAACCCTAAACCCTAAACCCTAAACCCTAAACCCTAAACCCTAAACCCTAAACCCTAAACCCTAAACCCTAAACCCTAAACCCTAAACCCTAAACCCTAAACCCTAAACCCTAAACCCTAAACCCTAAACCCTAAACCCTAAACCCTAAACCCTAAACCCTAAACCCTAAACCCTAAACCCTAAACCCTAAACCCTAAACCCTAAACCCTAAACCCTAAACCCTAAACCCTAAACCCTAAACCCTAAACCCTAAACCCTAAACCCTAAACCCTAAACCCTAAACCCTAAACCCTAAACCCTAAACCCTAAACCCTAAACCCTAAACCCTAAACCCTAAACCCTAAACCCTAAACCCTAAACCCTAAACCCTAAACCCTAAACCCTAAACCCTAAACCCTAAACCCTAAACCCTAAACCCTAAACCCTAAACCCTAAACCCTAAACCCTAAACCCTAAACCCTAAACCCTAAACCCTAAACCCTAAACCCTAAACCCTAAACCCTAAACCCTAAACCCTAAACCCTAAACCCTAAACCCTAAACCCTAAACCCTAAACCCTAAACCCTAAACCCTAAACCCTAAACCCTAAACCCTAAACCCTAAACCCTAAACCCTAAACCCTAAACCCTAAACCCTAAACCCTAAACCCTAAACCCTAAACCCTAAACCCTAAACCCTAAACCCTAAACCCTAAACCCTAAACCCTAAACCCTAAACCCTAAACCCTAAACCCTAAACCCTAAACCCTAAACCCTAAACCCTAAACCCTAAACCCTAAACCCTAAACCCTAAACCCTAAACCCTAAACCCTAAACCCTAAACCCTAAACCCTAAACCCTAAACCCTAAACCCTAAACCCTAAACCCTAAACCCTAAACCCTAAACCCTAAACCCTAAACCCTAAACCCTAAACCCTAAACCCTAAACCCTAAACCCTAAACCCTAAACCCTAAACCCTAAACCCTAAACCCTAAACCCTAAACCCTAAACCCTAAACCCTAAACCCTAAACCCTAAACCCTAAACCCTAAACCCTAAACCCTAAACCCTAAACCCTAAACCCTAAACCCTAAACCCTAAACCCTAAACCCTAAACCCTAAACCCTAAACCCTAAACCCTAAACCCTAAACCCTAAACCCTAAACCCTAAACCCTAAACCCTAAACCCTAAACCCTAAACCCTAAACCCTAAACCCTAAACCCTAAACCCTAAACCCTAAACCCTAAACCCTAAACCCTAAACCCTAAACCCTAAACCCTAAACCCTAAACCCTAAACCCTAAACCCTAAACCCTAAACCCTAAACCCTAAACCCTAAACCCTAAACCCTAAACCCTAAACCCTAAACCCTAAACCCTAAACCCTAAACCCTAAACCCTAAACCCTAAACCCTAAACCCTAAACCCTAAACCCTAAACCCTAAACCCTAAACCCTAAACCCTAAACCCTAAACCCTAAACCCTAAACCCTAAACCCTAAACCCTAAACCCTAAACCCTAAACCCTAAACCCTAAACCCTAAACCCTAAACCCTAAACCCTAAACCCTAAACCCTAAACCCTAAACCCTAAACCCTAAACCCTAAACCCTAAACCCTAAACCCTAAACCCTAAACCCTAAACCCTAAACCCTAAACCCTAAACCCTAAACCCTAAACCCTAAACCCTAAACCCTAAACCCTAAACCCTAAACCCTAAACCCTAAACCCTAAACCCTAAACCCTAAACCCTAAACCCTAAACCCTAAACCCTAAACCCTAAACCCTAAACCCTAAACCCTAAACCCTAAACCCTAAACCCTAAACCCTAAACCCTAAACCCTAAACCCTAAACCCTAAACCCTAAACCCTAAACCCTAAACCCTAAACCCTAAACCCTAAACCCTAAACCCTAAACCCTAAACCCTAAACCCTAAACCCTAAACCCTAAACCCTAAACCCTAAACCCTAAACCCTAAACCCTAAACCCTAAACCCTAAACCCTAAACCCTAAACCCTAAACCCTAAACCCTAAACCCTAAACCCTAAACCCTAAACCCTAAACCCTAAACCCTAAACCCTAAACCCTAAACCCTAAACCCTAAACCCTAAACCCTAAACCCTAAACCCTAAACCCTAAACCCTAAACCCTAAACCCTAAACCCTAAACCCTAAACCCTAAACCCTAAACCCTAAACCCTAAACCCTAAACCCTAAACCCTAAACCCTAAACCCTAAACCCTAAACCCTAAACCCTAAACCCTAAACCCTAAACCCTAAACCCTAAACCCTAAACCCTAAACCCTAAACCCTAAACCCTAAACCCTAAACCCTAAACCCTAAACCCTAAACCCTAAACCCTAAACCCTAAACCCTAAACCCTAAACCCTAAACCCTAAACCCTAAACCCTAAACCCTAAACCCTAAACCCTAAACCCTAAACCCTAAACCCTAAACCCTAAACCCTAAACCCTAAACCCTAAACCCTAAACCCTAAACCCTAAACCCTAAACCCTAAACCCTAAACCCTAAACCCTAAACCCTAAACCCTAAACCCTAAACCCTAAACCCTAAACCCTAAACCCTAAACCCTAAACCCTAAACCCTAAACCCTAAACCCTAAACCCTAAACCCTAAACCCTAAACCCTAAACCCTAAACCCTAAACCCTAAACCCTAAACCCTAAACCCTAAACCCTAAACCCTAAACCCTAAACCCTAAACCCTAAACCCTAAACCCTAAACCCTAAACCCTAAACCCTAAACCCTAAACCCTAAACCCTAAACCCTAAACCCTAAACCCTAAACCCTAAACCCTAAACCCTAAACCCTAAACCCTAAACCCTAAACCCTAAACCCTAAACCCTAAACCCTAAACCCTAAACCCTAAACCCTAAACCCTAAACCCTAAACCCTAAACCCTAAACCCTAAACCCTAAACCCTAAACCCTAAACCCTAAACCCTAAACCCTAAACCCTAAACCCTAAACCCTAAACCCTAAACCCTAAACCCTAAACCCTAAACCCTAAACCCTAAACCCTAAACCCTAAACCCTAAACCCTAAACCCTAAACCCTAAACCCTAAACCCTAAACCCTAAACCCTAAACCCTAAACCCTAAACCCTAAACCCTAAACCCTAAACCCTAAACCCTAAACCCTAAACCCTAAACCCTAAACCCTAAACCCTAAACCCTAAACCCTAAACCCTAAACCCTAAACCCTAAACCCTAAACCCTAAACCCTAAACCCTAAACCCTAAACCCTAAACCCTAAACCCTAAACCCTAAACCCTAAACCCTAAACCCTAAACCCTAAACCCTAAACCCTAAACCCTAAACCCTAAACCCTAAACCCTAAACCCTAAACCCTAAACCCTAAACCCTAAACCCTAAACCCTAAACCCTAAACCCTAAACCCTAAACCCTAAACCCTAAACCCTAAACCCTAAACCCTAAACCCTAAACCCTAAACCCTAAACCCTAAACCCTAAACCCTAAACCCTAAACCCTAAACCCTAAACCCTAAACCCTAAACCCTAAACCCTAAACCCTAAACCCTAAACCCTAAACCCTAAACCCTAAACCCTAAACCCTAAACCCTAAACCCTAAACCCTAAACCCTAAACCCTAAACCCTAAACCCTAAACCCTAAACCCTAAACCCTAAACCCTAAACCCTAAACCCTAAACCCTAAACCCTAAACCCTAAACCCTAAACCCTAAACCCTAAACCCTAAACCCTAAACCCTAAACCCTAAACCCTAAACCCTAAACCCTAAACCCTAAACCCTAAACCCTAAACCCTAAACCCTAAACCCTAAACCCTAAACCCTAAACCCTAAACCCTAAACCCTAAACCCTAAACCCTAAACCCTAAACCCTAAACCCTAAACCCTAAACCCTAAACCCTAAACCCTAAACCCTAAACCCTAAACCCTAAACCCTAAACCCTAAACCCTAAACCCTAAACCCTAAACCCTAAACCCTAAACCCTAAACCCTAAACCCTAAACCCTAAACCCTAAACCCTAAACCCTAAACCCTAAACCCTAAACCCTAAACCCTAAACCCTAAACCCTAAACCCTAAACCCTAAACCCTAAACCCTAAACCCTAAACCCTAAACCCTAAACCCTAAACCCTAAACCCTAAACCCTAAACCCTAAACCCTAAACCCTAAACCCTAAACCCTAAACCCTAAACCCTAAACCCTAAACCCTAAACCCTAAACCCTAAACCCTAAACCCTAAACCCTAAACCCTAAACCCTAAACCCTAAACCCTAAACCCTAAACCCTAAACCCTAAACCCTAAACCCTAAACCCTAAACCCTAAACCCTAAACCCTAAACCCTAAACCCTAAACCCTAAACCCTAAACCCTAAACCCTAAACCCTAAACCCTAAACCCTAAACCCTAAACCCTAAACCCTAAACCCTAAACCCTAAACCCTAAACCCTAAACCCTAAACCCTAAACCCTAAACCCTAAACCCTAAACCCTAAACCCTAAACCCTAAACCCTAAACCCTAAACCCTAAACCCTAAACCCTAAACCCTAAACCCTAAACCCTAAACCCTAAACCCTAAACCCTAAACCCTAAACCCTAAACCCTAAACCCTAAACCCTAAACCCTAAACCCTAAACCCTAAACCCTAAACCCTAAACCCTAAACCCTAAACCCTAAACCCTAAACCCTAAACCCTAAACCCTAAACCCTAAACCCTAAACCCTAAACCCTAAACCCTAAACCCTAAACCCTAAACCCTAAACCCTAAACCCTAAACCCTAAACCCTAAACCCTAAACCCTAAACCCTAAACCCTAAACCCTAAACCCTAAACCCTAAACCCTAAACCCTAAACCCTAAACCCTAAACCCTAAACCCTAAACCCTAAACCCTAAACCCTAAACCCTAAACCCTAAACCCTAAACCCTAAACCCTAAACCCTAAACCCTAAACCCTAAACCCTAAACCCTAAACCCTAAACCCTAAACCCTAAACCCTAAACCCTAAACCCTAAACCCTAAACCCTAAACCCTAAACCCTAAACCCTAAACCCTAAACCCTAAACCCTAAACCCTAAACCCTAAACCCTAAACCCTAAACCCTAAACCCTAAACCCTAAACCCTAAACCCTAAACCCTAAACCCTAAACCCTAAACCCTAAACCCTAAACCCTAAACCCTAAACCCTAAACCCTAAACCCTAAACCCTAAACCCTAAACCCTAAACCCTAAACCCTAAACCCTAAACCCTAAACCCTAAACCCTAAACCCTAAACCCTAAACCCTAAACCCTAAACCCTAAACCCTAAACCCTAAACCCTAAACCCTAAACCCTAAACCCTAAACCCTAAACCCTAAACCCTAAACCCTAAACCCTAAACCCTAAACCCTAAACCCTAAACCCTAAACCCTAAACCCTAAACCCTAAACCCTAAACCCTAAACCCTAAACCCTAAACCCTAAACCCTAAACCCTAAACCCTAAACCCTAAACCCTAAACCCTAAACCCTAAACCCTAAACCCTAAACCCTAAACCCTAAACCCTAAACCCTAAACCCTAAACCCTAAACCCTAAACCCTAAACCCTAAACCCTAAACCCTAAACCCTAAACCCTAAACCCTAAACCCTAAACCCTAAACCCTAAACCCTAAACCCTAAACCCTAAACCCTAAACCCTAAACCCTAAACCCTAAACCCTAAACCCTAAACCCTAAACCCTAAACCCTAAACCCTAAACCCTAAACCCTAAACCCTAAACCCTAAACCCTAAACCCTAAACCCTAAACCCTAAACCCTAAACCCTAAACCCTAAACCCTAAACCCTAAACCCTAAACCCTAAACCCTAAACCCTAAACCCTAAACCCTAAACCCTAAACCCTAAACCCTAAACCCTAAACCCTAAACCCTAAACCCTAAACCCTAAACCCTAAACCCTAAACCCTAAACCCTAAACCCTAAACCCTAAACCCTAAACCCTAAACCCTAAACCCTAAACCCTAAACCCTAAACCCTAAACCCTAAACCCTAAACCCTAAACCCTAAACCCTAAACCCTAAACCCTAAACCCTAAACCCTAAACCCTAAACCCTAAACCCTAAACCCTAAACCCTAAACCCTAAACCCTAAACCCTAAACCCTAAACCCTAAACCCTAAACCCTAAACCCTAAACCCTAAACCCTAAACCCTAAACCCTAAACCCTAAACCCTAAACCCTAAACCCTAAACCCTAAACCCTAAACCCTAAACCCTAAACCCTAAACCCTAAACCCTAAACCCTAAACCCTAAACCCTAAACCCTAAACCCTAAACCCTAAACCCTAAACCCTAAACCCTAAACCCTAAACCCTAAACCCTAAACCCTAAACCCTAAACCCTAAACCCTAAACCCTAAACCCTAAACCCTAAACCCTAAACCCTAAACCCTAAACCCTAAACCCTAAACCCTAAACCCTAAACCCTAAACCCTAAACCCTAAACCCTAAACCCTAAACCCTAAACCCTAAACCCTAAACCCTAAACCCTAAACCCTAAACCCTAAACCCTAAACCCTAAACCCTAAACCCTAAACCCTAAACCCTAAACCCTAAACCCTAAACCCTAAACCCTAAACCCTAAACCCTAAACCCTAAACCCTAAACCCTAAACCCTAAACCCTAAACCCTAAACCCTAAACCCTAAACCCTAAACCCTAAACCCTAAACCCTAAACCCTAAACCCTAAACCCTAAACCCTAAACCCTAAACCCTAAACCCTAAACCCTAAACCCTAAACCCTAAACCCTAAACCCTAAACCCTAAACCCTAAACCCTAAACCCTAAACCCTAAACCCTAAACCCTAAACCCTAAACCCTAAACCCTAAACCCTAAACCCTAAACCCTAAACCCTAAACCCTAAACCCTAAACCCTAAACCCTAAACCCTAAACCCTAAACCCTAAACCCTAAACCCTAAACCCTAAACCCTAAACCCTAAACCCTAAACCCTAAACCCTAAACCCTAAACCCTAAACCCTAAACCCTAAACCCTAAACCCTAAACCCTAAACCCTAAACCCTAAACCCTAAACCCTAAACCCTAAACCCTAAACCCTAAACCCTAAACCCTAAACCCTAAACCCTAAACCCTAAACCCTAAACCCTAAACCCTAAACCCTAAACCCTAAACCCTAAACCCTAAACCCTAAACCCTAAACCCTAAACCCTAAACCCTAAACCCTAAACCCTAAACCCTAAACCCTAAACCCTAAACCCTAAACCCTAAACCCTAAACCCTAAACCCTAAACCCTAAACCCTAAACCCTAAACCCTAAACCCTAAACCCTAAACCCTAAACCCTAAACCCTAAACCCTAAACCCTAAACCCTAAACCCTAAACCCTAAACCCTAAACCCTAAACCCTAAACCCTAAACCCTAAACCCTAAACCCTAAACCCTAAACCCTAAACCCTAAACCCTAAACCCTAAACCCTAAACCCTAAACCCTAAACCCTAAACCCTAAACCCTAAACCCTAAACCCTAAACCCTAAACCCTAAACCCTAAACCCTAAACCCTAAACCCTAAACCCTAAACCCTAAACCCTAAACCCTAAACCCTAAACCCTAAACCCTAAACCCTAAACCCTAAACCCTAAACCCTAAACCCTAAACCCTAAACCCTAAACCCTAAACCCTAAACCCTAAACCCTAAACCCTAAACCCTAAACCCTAAACCCTAAACCCTAAACCCTAAACCCTAAACCCTAAACCCTAAACCCTAAACCCTAAACCCTAAACCCTAAACCCTAAACCCTAAACCCTAAACCCTAAACCCTAAACCCTAAACCCTAAACCCTAAACCCTAAACCCTAAACCCTAAACCCTAAACCCTAAACCCTAAACCCTAAACCCTAAACCCTAAACCCTAAACCCTAAACCCTAAACCCTAAACCCTAAACCCTAAACCCTAAACCCTAAACCCTAAACCCTAAACCCTAAACCCTAAACCCTAAACCCTAAACCCTAAACCCTAAACCCTAAACCCTAAACCCTAAACCCTAAACCCTAAACCCTAAACCCTAAACCCTAAACCCTAAACCCTAAACCCTAAACCCTAAACCCTAAACCCTAAACCCTAAACCCTAAACCCTAAACCCTAAACCCTAAACCCTAAACCCTAAACCCTAAACCCTAAACCCTAAACCCTAAACCCTAAACCCTAAACCCTAAACCCTAAACCCTAAACCCTAAACCCTAAACCCTAAACCCTAAACCCTAAACCCTAAACCCTAAACCCTAAACCCTAAACCCTAAACCCTAAACCCTAAACCCTAAACCCTAAACCCTAAACCCTAAACCCTAAACCCTAAACCCTAAACCCTAAACCCTAAACCCTAAACCCTAAACCCTAAACCCTAAACCCTAAACCCTAAACCCTAAACCCTAAACCCTAAACCCTAAACCCTAAACCCTAAACCCTAAACCCTAAACCCTAAACCCTAAACCCTAAACCCTAAACCCTAAACCCTAAACCCTAAACCCTAAACCCTAAACCCTAAACCCTAAACCCTAAACCCTAAACCCTAAACCCTAAACCCTAAACCCTAAACCCTAAACCCTAAACCCTAAACCCTAAACCCTAAACCCTAAACCCTAAACCCTAAACCCTAAACCCTAAACCCTAAACCCTAAACCCTAAACCCTAAACCCTAAACCCTAAACCCTAAACCCTAAACCCTAAACCCTAAACCCTAAACCCTAAACCCTAAACCCTAAACCCTAAACCCTAAACCCTAAACCCTAAACCCTAAACCCTAAACCCTAAACCCTAAACCCTAAACCCTAAACCCTAAACCCTAAACCCTAAACCCTAAACCCTAAACCCTAAACCCTAAACCCTAAACCCTAAACCCTAAACCCTAAACCCTAAACCCTAAACCCTAAACCCTAAACCCTAAACCCTAAACCCTAAACCCTAAACCCTAAACCCTAAACCCTAAACCCTAAACCCTAAACCCTAAACCCTAAACCCTAAACCCTAAACCCTAAACCCTAAACCCTAAACCCTAAACCCTAAACCCTAAACCCTAAACCCTAAACCCTAAACCCTAAACCCTAAACCCTAAACCCTAAACCCTAAACCCTAAACCCTAAACCCTAAACCCTAAACCCTAAACCCTAAACCCTAAACCCTAAACCCTAAACCCTAAACCCTAAACCCTAAACCCTAAACCCTAAACCCTAAACCCTAAACCCTAAACCCTAAACCCTAAACCCTAAACCCTAAACCCTAAACCCTAAACCCTAAACCCTAAACCCTAAACCCTAAACCCTAAACCCTAAACCCTAAACCCTAAACCCTAAACCCTAAACCCTAAACCCTAAACCCTAAACCCTAAACCCTAAACCCTAAACCCTAAACCCTAAACCCTAAACCCTAAACCCTAAACCCTAAACCCTAAACCCTAAACCCTAAACCCTAAACCCTAAACCCTAAACCCTAAACCCTAAACCCTAAACCCTAAACCCTAAACCCTAAACCCTAAACCCTAAACCCTAAACCCTAAACCCTAAACCCTAAACCCTAAACCCTAAACCCTAAACCCTAAACCCTAAACCCTAAACCCTAAACCCTAAACCCTAAACCCTAAACCCTAAACCCTAAACCCTAAACCCTAAACCCTAAACCCTAAACCCTAAACCCTAAACCCTAAACCCTAAACCCTAAACCCTAAACCCTAAACCCTAAACCCTAAACCCTAAACCCTAAACCCTAAACCCTAAACCCTAAACCCTAAACCCTAAACCCTAAACCCTAAACCCTAAACCCTAAACCCTAAACCCTAAACCCTAAACCCTAAACCCTAAACCCTAAACCCTAAACCCTAAACCCTAAACCCTAAACCCTAAACCCTAAACCCTAAACCCTAAACCCTAAACCCTAAACCCTAAACCCTAAACCCTAAACCCTAAACCCTAAACCCTAAACCCTAAACCCTAAACCCTAAACCCTAAACCCTAAACCCTAAACCCTAAACCCTAAACCCTAAACCCTAAACCCTAAACCCTAAACCCTAAACCCTAAACCCTAAACCCTAAACCCTAAACCCTAAACCCTAAACCCTAAACCCTAAACCCTAAACCCTAAACCCTAAACCCTAAACCCTAAACCCTAAACCCTAAACCCTAAACCCTAAACCCTAAACCCTAAACCCTAAACCCTAAACCCTAAACCCTAAACCCTAAACCCTAAACCCTAAACCCTAAACCCTAAACCCTAAACCCTAAACCCTAAACCCTAAACCCTAAACCCTAAACCCTAAACCCTAAACCCTAAACCCTAAACCCTAAACCCTAAACCCTAAACCCTAAACCCTAAACCCTAAACCCTAAACCCTAAACCCTAAACCCTAAACCCTAAACCCTAAACCCTAAACCCTAAACCCTAAACCCTAAACCCTAAACCCTAAACCCTAAACCCTAAACCCTAAACCCTAAACCCTAAACCCTAAACCCTAAACCCTAAACCCTAAACCCTAAACCCTAAACCCTAAACCCTAAACCCTAAACCCTAAACCCTAAACCCTAAACCCTAAACCCTAAACCCTAAACCCTAAACCCTAAACCCTAAACCCTAAACCCTAAACCCTAAACCCTAAACCCTAAACCCTAAACCCTAAACCCTAAACCCTAAACCCTAAACCCTAAACCCTAAACCCTAAACCCTAAACCCTAAACCCTAAACCCTAAACCCTAAACCCTAAACCCTAAACCCTAAACCCTAAACCCTAAACCCTAAACCCTAAACCCTAAACCCTAAACCCTAAACCCTAAACCCTAAACCCTAAACCCTAAACCCTAAACCCTAAACCCTAAACCCTAAACCCTAAACCCTAAACCCTAAACCCTAAACCCTAAACCCTAAACCCTAAACCCTAAACCCTAAACCCTAAACCCTAAACCCTAAACCCTAAACCCTAAACCCTAAACCCTAAACCCTAAACCCTAAACCCTAAACCCTAAACCCTAAACCCTAAACCCTAAACCCTAAACCCTAAACCCTAAACCCTAAACCCTAAACCCTAAACCCTAAACCCTAAACCCTAAACCCTAAACCCTAAACCCTAAACCCTAAACCCTAAACCCTAAACCCTGAAACCCTAAACCCTAAACCCTAAACCCTAAACCCTAAACCCTAAACCCTAAACCCTAAACCCTAAACCCTAAACCCTAAACCCTAAACCCTAAACCCTAAACCCTAAACCCTAAACCCTAAACCCTAAACCCTAAACCCTAAACCCTAAACCCTAAACCCTAAACCCTAAACCCTAAACCCTAAACCCTAAACCCTAAACCCTAAACCCTAAACCCTAAACCCTAAACCCTAAACCCTAAACCCTAAACCCTAAACCCTAAACCCTAAACCCTAAACCCTAAACCCTAAACCCTAAACCCTAAACCCTAAACCCTAAACCCTAAACCCTAAACCCTAAACCCTAAACCCTAAACCCTAAACCCTAAACCCTAAACCCTAAACCCTAAACCCTAAACCCTAAACCCTAAACCCTAAACCCTAAACCCTAAACCCTAAACCCTAAACCCTAAACCCTAAACCCTAAACCCTAAACCCTAAACCCTAAACCCTAAACCCTAAACCCTAAACCCTAAACCCTAAACCCTAAACCCTAAACCCTAAACCCTAAACCCTAAACCCTAAACCCTAAACCCTAAACCCTAAACCCTAAACCCTAAACCCTAAACCCTAAACCCTAAACCCTAAACCCTAAACCCTAAACCCTAAACCCTAAACCCTAAACCCTAAACCCTAAACCCTAAACCCTAAACCCTAAACCCTAAACCCTAAACCCTAAACCCTAAACCCTAAACCCTAAACCCTAAACCCTAAACCCTAAACCCTAAACCCTAAACCCTAAACCCTAAACCCTAAACCCTAAACCCTAAACCCTAAACCCTAAACCCTAAACCCTAAACCCTAAACCCTAAACCCTAAACCCTAAACCCTAAACCCTAAACCCTAAACCCTAAACCCTAAACCCTAAACCCTAAACCCTAAACCCTAAACCCTAAACCCTAAACCCTAAACCCTAAACCCTAAACCCTAAACCCTAAACCCTAAACCCTAAACCCTAAACCCTAAACCCTAAACCCTAAACCCTAAACCCTA
Source organism: Canavalia gladiata (assembly GCA_037954105.1). NCBI lineage: Eukaryota > Viridiplantae > Streptophyta > Magnoliopsida > Fabales > Fabaceae > Canavalia > Canavalia gladiata. Next base: position 12,805 of record CM075667.1, read on the forward strand.
AACCCTAAACCCTAAACCCTAAACCCTAAACCCTAAACCCTAAACCCTAAACCCTAAACCCTAAACCCTAAACCCTAAACCCTAAACCCTAAACCCTAAACCCTAAACCCTAAACCCTAAACCCTAAACCCTAAACCCTAAACCCTAAACCCTAAACCCTAAACCCTAAACCCTAAACCCTAAACCCTAAACCCTAAACCCTAAACCCTAAACCCTAAACCCTAAACCCTAAACCCTAAACCCTAAACCCTAAACCCTAAACCCTAAACCCTAAACCCTAAACCCTAAACCCTAAACCCTAAACCCTAAACCCTAAACCCTAAACCCTAAACCCTAAACCCTAAACCCTAAACCCTAAACCCTAAACCCTAAACCCTAAACCCTAAACCCTAAACCCTAAACCCTAAACCCTAAACCCTAAACCCTAAACCCTAAACCCTAAACCCTAAACCCTAAACCCTAAACCCTAAACCCTAAACCCTAAACCCTAAACCCTAAACCCTAAACCCTAAACCCTAAACCCTAAACCCTAAACCCTAAACCCTAAACCCTAAACCCTAAACCCTAAACCCTAAACCCTAAACCCTAAACCCTAAACCCTAAACCCTAAACCCTAAACCCTAAACCCTAAACCCTAAACCCTAAACCCTAAACCCTAAACCCTAAACCCTAAACCCTAAACCCTAAACCCTAAACCCTAAACCCTAAACCCTAAACCCTAAACCCTAAACCCTAAACCCTAAACCCTAAACCCTAAACCCTAAACCCTAAACCCTAAACCCTAAACCCTAAACCCTAAACCCTAAACCCTAAACCCTAAACCCTAAACCCTAAACCCTAAACCCTAAACCCTAAACCCTAAACCCTAAACCCTAAACCCTAAACCCTAAACCCTAAACCCTAAACCCTAAACCCTAAACCCTAAACCCTAAACCCTAAACCCTAAACCCTAAACCCTAAACCCTAAACCCTAAACCCTAAACCCTAAACCCTAAACCCTAAACCCTAAACCCTAAACCCTAAACCCTAAACCCTAAACCCTAAACCCTAAACCCTAAACCCTAAACCCTAAACCCTAAACCCTAAACCCTAAACCCTAAACCCTAAACCCTAAACCCTAAACCCTAAACCCTAAACCCTAAACCCTAAACCCTAAACCCTAAACCCTAAACCCTAAACCCTAAACCCTAAACCCTAAACCCTAAACCCTAAACCCTAAACCCTAAACCCTAAACCCTAAACCCTAAACCCTAAACCCTAAACCCTAAACCCTAAACCCTAAACCCTAAACCCTAAACCCTAAACCCTAAACCCTAAACCCTAAACCCTAAACCCTAAACCCTAAACCCTAAACCCTAAACCCTAAACCCTAAACCCTAAACCCTAAACCCTAAACCCTAAACCCTAAACCCTAAACCCTAAACCCTAAACCCTAAACCCTAAACCCTAAACCCTAAACCCTAAACCCTAAACCCTAAACCCTAAACCCTAAACCCTAAACCCTAAACCCTAAACCCTAAACCCTAAACCCTAAACCCTAAACCCTAAACCCTAAACCCTAAACCCTAAACCCTAAACCCTAAACCCTAAACCCTAAACCCTAAACCCTAAACCCTAAACCCTAAACCCTAAACCCTAAACCCTAAACCCTAAACCCTAAACCCTAAACCCTAAACCCTAAACCCTAAACCCTAAACCCTAAACCCTAAACCCTAAACCCTAAACCCTAAACCCTAAACCCTAAACCCTAAACCCTAAACCCTAAACCCTAAACCCTAAACCCTAAACCCTAAACCCTAAACCCTAAACCCTAAACCCTAAACCCTAAACCCTAAACCCTAAACCCTAAACCCTAAACCCTAAACCCTAAACCCTAAACCCTAAACCCTAAACCCTAAACCCTAAACCCTAAACCCTAAACCCTAAACCCTAAACCCTAAACCCTAAACCCTAAACCCTAAACCCTAAACCCTAAACCCTAAACCCTAAACCCTAAACCCTAAACCCTAAACCCTAAACCCTAAACCCTAAACCCTAAACCCTAAACCCTAAACCCTAAACCCTAAACCCTAAACCCTAAACCCTAAACCCTAAACCCTAAACCCTAAACCCTAAACCCTAAACCCTAAACCCTAAACCCTAAACCCTAAACCCTAAACCCTAAACCCTAAACCCTAAACCCTAAACCCTAAACCCTAAACCCTAAACCCTAAACCCTAAACCCTAAACCCTAAACCCTAAACCCTAAACCCTAAACCCTAAACCCTAAACCCTAAACCCTAAACCCTAAACCCTAAACCCTAAACCCTAAACCCTAAACCCTAAACCCTAAACCCTAAACCCTAAACCCTAAACCCTAAACCCTAAACCCTAAACCCTAAACCCTAAACCCTAAACCCTAAACCCTAAACCCTAAACCCTAAACCCTAAACCCTAAACCCTAAACCCTAAACCCTAAACCCTAAACCCTAAACCCTAAACCCTAAACCCTAAACCCTAAACCCTAAACCCTAAACCCTAAACCCTAAACCCTAAACCCTAAACCCTAAACCCTAAACCCTAAACCCTAAACCCTAAACCCTAAACCCTAAACCCTAAACCCTAAACCCTAAACCCTAAACCCTAAACCCTAAACCCTAAACCCTAAACCCTAAACCCTAAACCCTAAACCCTAAACCCTAAACCCTAAACCCTAAACCCTAAACCCTAAACCCTAAACCCTAAACCCTAAACCCTAAACCCTAAACCCTAAACCCTAAACCCTAAACCCTAAACCCTAAACCCTAAACCCTAAACCCTAAACCCTAAACCCTAAACCCTAAACCCTAAACCCTAAACCCTAAACCCTAAACCCTAAACCCTAAACCCTAAACCCTAAACCCTAAACCCTAAACCCTAAACCCTAAACCCTAAACCCTAAACCCTAAACCCTAAACCCTAAACCCTAAACCCTAAACCCTAAACCCTAAACCCTAAACCCTAAACCCTAAACCCTAAACCCTAAACCCTAAACCCTAAACCCTAAACCCTAAACCCTAAACCCTAAACCCTAAACCCTAAACCCTAAACCCTAAACCCTAAACCCTAAACCCTAAACCCTAAACCCTAAACCCTAAACCCTAAACCCTAAACCCTAAACCCTAAACCCTAAACCCTAAACCCTAAACCCTAAACCCTAAACCCTAAACCCTAAACCCTAAACCCTAAACCCTAAACCCTAAACCCTAAACCCTAAACCCTAAACCCTAAACCCTAAACCCTAAACCCTAAACCCTAAACCCTAAACCCTAAACCCTAAACCCTAAACCCTAAACCCTAAACCCTAAACCCTAAACCCTAAACCCTAAACCCTAAACCCTAAACCCTAAACCCTAAACCCTAAACCCTAAACCCTAAACCCTAAACCCTAAACCCTAAACCCTAAACCCTAAACCCTAAACCCTAAACCCTAAACCCTAAACCCTAAACCCTAAACCCTAAACCCTAAACCCTAAACCCTAAACCCTAAACCCTAAACCCTAAACCCTAAACCCTAAACCCTAAACCCTAAACCCTAAACCCTAAACCCTAAACCCTAAACCCTAAACCCTAAACCCTAAACCCTAAACCCTAAACCCTAAACCCTAAACCCTAAACCCTAAACCCTAAACCCTAAACCCTAAACCCTAAACCCTAAACCCTAAACCCTAAACCCTAAACCCTAAACCCTAAACCCTAAACCCTAAACCCTAAACCCTAAACCCTAAACCCTAAACCCTAAACCCTAAACCCTAAACCCTAAACCCTAAACCCTAAACCCTAAACCCTAAACCCTAAACCCTAAACCCTAAACCCTAAACCCTAAACCCTAAACCCTAAACCCTAAACCCTAAACCCTAAACCCTAAACCCTAAACCCTAAACCCTAAACCCTAAACCCTAAACCCTAAACCCTAAACCCTAAACCCTAAACCCTAAACCCTAAACCCTAAACCCTAAACCCTAAACCCTAAACCCTAAACCCTAAACCCTAAACCCTAAACCCTAAACCCTAAACCCTAAACCCTAAACCCTAAACCCTAAACCCTAAACCCTAAACCCTAAACCCTAAACCCTAAACCCTAAACCCTAAACCCTAAACCCTAAACCCTAAACCCTAAACCCTAAACCCTAAACCCTAAACCCTAAACCCTAAACCCTAAACCCTAAACCCTAAACCCTAAACCCTAAACCCTAAACCCTAAACCCTAAACCCTAAACCCTAAACCCTAAACCCTAAACCCTAAACCCTAAACCCTAAACCCTAAACCCTAAACCCTAAACCCTAAACCCTAAACCCTAAACCCTAAACCCTAAACCCTAAACCCTAAACCCTAAACCCTAAACCCTAAACCCTAAACCCTAAACCCTAAACCCTAAACCCTAAACCCTAAACCCTAAACCCTAAACCCTAAACCCTAAACCCTAAACCCTAAACCCTAAACCCTAAACCCTAAACCCTAAACCCTAAACCCTAAACCCTAAACCCTAAACCCTAAACCCTAAACCCTAAACCCTAAACCCTAAACCCTAAACCCTAAACCCTAAACCCTAAACCCTAAACCCTAAACCCTAAACCCTAAACCCTAAACCCTAAACCCTAAACCCTAAACCCTAAACCCTAAACCCTAAACCCTAAACCCTAAACCCTAAACCCTAAACCCTAAACCCTAAACCCTAAACCCTAAACCCTAAACCCTAAACCCTAAACCCTAAACCCTAAACCCTAAACCCTAAACCCTAAACCCTAAACCCTAAACCCTAAACCCTAAACCCTAAACCCTAAACCCTAAACCCTAAACCCTAAACCCTAAACCCTAAACCCTAAACCCTAAACCCTAAACCCTAAACCCTAAACCCTAAACCCTAAACCCTAAACCCTAAACCCTAAACCCTAAACCCTAAACCCTAAACCCTAAACCCTAAACCCTAAACCCTAAACCCTAAACCCTAAACCCTAAACCCTAAACCCTAAACCCTAAACCCTAAACCCTAAACCCTAAACCCTAAACCCTAAACCCTAAACCCTAAACCCTAAACCCTAAACCCTAAACCCTAAACCCTAAACCCTAAACCCTAAACCCTAAACCCTAAACCCTAAACCCTAAACCCTAAACCCTAAACCCTAAACCCTAAACCCTAAACCCTAAACCCTAAACCCTAAACCCTAAACCCTAAACCCTAAACCCTAAACCCTAAACCCTAAACCCTAAACCCTAAACCCTAAACCCTAAACCCTAAACCCTAAACCCTAAACCCTAAACCCTAAACCCTAAACCCTAAACCCTAAACCCTAAACCCTAAACCCTAAACCCTAAACCCTAAACCCTAAACCCTAAACCCTAAACCCTAAACCCTAAACCCTAAACCCTAAACCCTAAACCCTAAACCCTAAACCCTAAACCCTAAACCCTAAACCCTAAACCCTAAACCCTAAACCCTAAACCCTAAACCCTAAACCCTAAACCCTAAACCCTAAACCCTAAACCCTAAACCCTAAACCCTAAACCCTAAACCCTAAACCCTAAACCCTAAACCCTAAACCCTAAACCCTAAACCCTAAACCCTAAACCCTAAACCCTAAACCCTAAACCCTAAACCCTAAACCCTAAACCCTAAACCCTAAACCCTAAACCCTAAACCCTAAACCCTAAACCCTAAACCCTAAACCCTAAACCCTAAACCCTAAACCCTAAACCCTAAACCCTAAACCCTAAACCCTAAACCCTAAACCCTAAACCCTAAACCCTAAACCCTAAACCCTAAACCCTAAACCCTAAACCCTAAACCCTAAACCCTAAACCCTAAACCCTAAACCCTAAACCCTAAACCCTAAACCCTAAACCCTAAACCCTAAACCCTAAACCCTAAACCCTAAACCCTAAACCCTAAACCCTAAACCCTAAACCCTAAACCCTAAACCCTAAACCCTAAACCCTAAACCCTAAACCCTAAACCCTAAACCCTAAACCCTAAACCCTAAACCCTAAACCCTAAACCCTAAACCCTAAACCCTAAACCCTAAACCCTAAACCCTAAACCCTAAACCCTAAACCCTAAACCCTAAACCCTAAACCCTAAACCCTAAACCCTAAACCCTAAACCCTAAACCCTAAACCCTAAACCCTAAACCCTAAACCCTAAACCCTAAACCCTAAACCCTAAACCCTAAACCCTAAACCCTAAACCCTAAACCCTAAACCCTAAACCCTAAACCCTAAACCCTAAACCCTAAACCCTAAACCCTAAACCCTAAACCCTAAACCCTAAACCCTAAACCCTAAACCCTAAACCCTAAACCCTAAACCCTAAACCCTAAACCCTAAACCCTAAACCCTAAACCCTAAACCCTAAACCCTAAACCCTAAACCCTAAACCCTAAACCCTAAACCCTAAACCCTAAACCCTAAACCCTAAACCCTAAACCCTAAACCCTAAACCCTAAACCCTAAACCCTAAACCCTAAACCCTAAACCCTAAACCCTAAACCCTAAACCCTAAACCCTAAACCCTAAACCCTAAACCCTAAACCCTAAACCCTAAACCCTAAACCCTAAACCCTAAACCCTAAACCCTAAACCCTAAACCCTAAACCCTAAACCCTAAACCCTAAACCCTAAACCCTAAACCCTAAACCCTAAACCCTAAACCCTAAACCCTAAACCCTAAACCCTAAACCCTAAACCCTAAACCCTAAACCCTAAACCCTAAACCCTAAACCCTAAACCCTAAACCCTAAACCCTAAACCCTAAACCCTAAACCCTAAACCCTAAACCCTAAACCCTAAACCCTAAACCCTAAACCCTAAACCCTAAACCCTAAACCCTAAACCCTAAACCCTAAACCCTAAACCCTAAACCCTAAACCCTAAACCCTAAACCCTAAACCCTAAACCCTAAACCCTAAACCCTAAACCCTAAACCCTAAACCCTAAACCCTAAACCCTAAACCCTAAACCCTAAACCCTAAACCCTAAACCCTAAACCCTAAACCCTAAACCCTAAACCCTAAACCCTAAACCCTAAACCCTAAACCCTAAACCCTAAACCCTAAACCCTAAACCCTAAACCCTAAACCCTAAACCCTAAACCCTAAACCCTAAACCCTAAACCCTAAACCCTAAACCCTAAACCCTAAACCCTAAACCCTAAACCCTAAACCCTAAACCCTAAACCCTAAACCCTAAACCCTAAACCCTAAACCCTAAACCCTAAACCCTAAACCCTAAACCCTAAACCCTAAACCCTAAACCCTAAACCCTAAACCCTAAACCCTAAACCCTAAACCCTAAACCCTAAACCCTAAACCCTAAACCCTAAACCCTAAACCCTAAACCCTAAACCCTAAACCCTAAACCCTAAACCCTAAACCCTAAACCCTAAACCCTAAACCCTAAACCCTAAACCCTAAACCCTAAACCCTAAACCCTAAACCCTAAACCCTAAACCCTAAACCCTAAACCCTAAACCCTAAACCCTAAACCCTAAACCCTAAACCCTAAACCCTAAACCCTAAACCCTAAACCCTAAACCCTAAACCCTAAACCCTAAACCCTAAACCCTAAACCCTAAACCCTAAACCCTAAACCCTAAACCCTAAACCCTAAACCCTAAACCCTAAACCCTAAACCCTAAACCCTAAACCCTAAACCCTAAACCCTAAACCCTAAACCCTAAACCCTAAACCCTAAACCCTAAACCCTAAACCCTAAACCCTAAACCCTAAACCCTAAACCCTAAACCCTAAACCCTAAACCCTAAACCCTAAACCCTAAACCCTAAACCCTAAACCCTAAACCCTAAACCCTAAACCCTAAACCCTAAACCCTAAACCCTAAACCCTAAACCCTAAACCCTAAACCCTAAACCCTAAACCCTAAACCCTAAACCCTAAACCCTAAACCCTAAACCCTAAACCCTAAACCCTAAACCCTAAACCCTAAACCCTAAACCCTAAACCCTAAACCCTAAACCCTAAACCCTAAACCCTAAACCCTAAACCCTAAACCCTAAACCCTAAACCCTAAACCCTAAACCCTAAACCCTAAACCCTAAACCCTAAACCCTAAACCCTAAACCCTAAACCCTAAACCCTAAACCCTAAACCCTAAACCCTAAACCCTAAACCCTAAACCCTAAACCCTAAACCCTAAACCCTAAACCCTAAACCCTAAACCCTAAACCCTAAACCCTAAACCCTAAACCCTAAACCCTAAACCCTAAACCCTAAACCCTAAACCCTAAACCCTAAACCCTAAACCCTAAACCCTAAACCCTAAACCCTAAACCCTAAACCCTAAACCCTAAACCCTAAACCCTAAACCCTAAACCCTAAACCCTAAACCCTAAACCCTAAACCCTAAACCCTAAACCCTAAACCCTAAACCCTAAACCCTAAACCCTAAACCCTAAACCCTAAACCCTAAACCCTAAACCCTAAACCCTAAACCCTAAACCCTAAACCCTAAACCCTAAACCCTAAACCCTAAACCCTAAACCCTAAACCCTAAACCCTAAACCCTAAACCCTAAACCCTAAACCCTAAACCCTAAACCCTAAACCCTAAACCCTAAACCCTAAACCCTAAACCCTAAACCCTAAACCCTAAACCCTAAACCCTAAACCCTAAACCCTAAACCCTAAACCCTAAACCCTAAACCCTAAACCCTAAACCCTAAACCCTAAACCCTAAACCCTAAACCCTAAACCCTAAACCCTAAACCCTAAACCCTAAACCCTAAACCCTAAACCCTAAACCCTAAACCCTAAACCCTAAACCCTAAACCCTAAACCCTAAACCCTAAACCCTAAACCCTAAACCCTAAACCCTAAACCCTAAACCCTAAACCCTAAACCCTAAACCCTAAACCCTAAACCCTAAACCCTAAACCCTAAACCCTAAACCCTAAACCCTAAACCCTAAACCCTAAACCCTAAACCCTAAACCCTAAACCCTAAACCCTAAACCCTAAACCCTAAACCCTAAACCCTAAACCCTAAACCCTAAACCCTAAACCCTAAACCCTAAACCCTAAACCCTAAACCCTAAACCCTAAACCCTAAACCCTAAACCCTAAACCCTAAACCCTAAACCCTAAACCCTAAACCCTAAACCCTAAACCCTAAACCCTAAACCCTAAACCCTAAACCCTAAACCCTAAACCCTAAACCCTAAACCCTAAACCCTAAACCCTAAACCCTAAACCCTAAACCCTAAACCCTAAACCCTAAACCCTAAACCCTAAACCCTAAACCCTAAACCCTAAACCCTAAACCCTAAACCCTAAACCCTAAACCCTAAACCCTAAACCCTAAACCCTAAACCCTAAACCCTAAACCCTAAACCCTAAACCCTAAACCCTAAACCCTAAACCCTAAACCCTAAACCCTAAACCCTAAACCCTAAACCCTAAACCCTAAACCCTAAACCCTAAACCCTAAACCCTAAACCCTAAACCCTAAACCCTAAACCCTAAACCCTAAACCCTAAACCCTAAACCCTAAACCCTAAACCCTAAACCCTAAACCCTAAACCCTAAACCCTAAACCCTAAACCCTAAACCCTAAACCCTAAACCCTAAACCCTAAACCCTAAACCCTAAACCCTAAACCCTAAACCCTAAACCCTAAACCCTAAACCCTAAACCCTAAACCCTAAACCCTAAACCCTAAACCCTAA